>OX243835.2:0-7500 GCA_945859575.2 Herminia tarsipennalis | reverse complement strand
AGGTTAGGTTAGGTTAGGTTAGGTTAGGTTAGGTTAGGTTAGGTTAGGTTAGGTTAGGTTAGGTTAGGTTAGGTTAGGTTAGGTTAGGTTAGGTTAGGTTAGGTTAGGTTAGGTTAGGTTAGGTTAGGTTAGGTTAGGTTAGGTTAGGTTAGGTTAGGTTAGGTTAGGTTAGGTTAGGTTAGGTTAGGTTAGGTTAGGTTAGGTTAGGTTAGGTTAGGTTAGGTTAGGTTAGGTTAGGTTAGGTTAGGTTAGGTTAGGTTAGGTTAGGTTAGGTTAGGTTAGGTTAGGTTAGGTTAGGTTAGGTTAGGTTAGGTTAGGTTAGGTTAGGTTAGGTTAGGTTAGGTTAGGTTAGGTTAGGTTAGGTTAGGTTAGGTTAGGTTAGGTTAGGTTAGGTTAGGTTAGGTTAGGTTAGGTTAGGTTAGGTTAGGTTAGGTTAGGTTAGGTTAGGTTAGGTTAGGTTAGGTTAGGTTAGGTTAGGTTAGGTTAGGTTAGGTTAGGTTAGGTTAGGTTAGGTTAGGTTAGGTTAGGTTAGGTTAGGTTAGGTTAGGTTAGGTTAGGTTAGGTTAGGTTAGGTTAGGTTAGGTTAGGTTAGGTTAGGTTAGGTTAGGTTAGGTTAGGTTAGGTTAGGTTAGGTTAGGTTAGGTTAGGTTAGGTTAGGTTAGGTTAGGTTAGGTTAGGTTAGGTTAGGTTAGGTTAGGTTAGGTTAGGTTAGGTTAGGTTAGGTTAGGTTAGGTTAGGTTAGGTTAGGTTAGGTTAGGTTAGGTTAGGTTAGGTTAGGTTAGGTTAGGTTAGGTTAGGTTAGGTTAGGTTAGGTTAGGTTAGGTTAGGTTAGGTTAGGTTAGGTTAGGTTAGGTTAGGTTAGGTTAGGTTAGGTTAGGTTAGGTTAGGTTAGGTTAGGTTAGGTTAGGTTAGGTTAGGTTAGGTTAGGTTAGGTTAGGTTAGGTTAGGTTAGGTTAGGTTAGGTTAGGTTAGGTTAGGTTAGGTTAGGTTAGGTTAGGTTAGGTTAGGTTAGGTTAGGTTAGGTTAGGTTAGGTTAGGTTAGGTTAGGTTAGGTTAGGTTAGGTTAGGTTAGGTTAGGTTAGGTTAGGTTAGGTTAGGTTAGGTTAGGTTAGGTTAGGTTAGGTTAGGTTAGGTTAGGTTAGGTTAGGTTAGGTTAGGTTAGGTTAGGTTAGGTTAGGTTAGGTTAGGTTAGGTTAGGTTAGGTTAGGTTAGGTTAGGTTAGGTTAGGTTAGGTTAGGTTAGGTTAGGTTAGGTTAGGTTAGGTTAGGTTAGGTTAGGTTAGGTTAGGTTAGGTTAGGTTAGGTTAGGTTAGGTTAGGTTAGGTTAGGTTAGGTTAGGTTAGGTTAGGTTAGGTTAGGTTAGGTTAGGTTAGGTTAGGTTAGGTTAGGTTAGGTTAGGTTAGGTTAGGTTAGGTTAGGTTAGGTTAGGTTAGGTTAGGTTAGGTTAGGTTAGGTTAGGTTAGGTTAGGTTAGGTTAGGTTAGGTTAGGTTAGGTTAGGTTAGGTTAGGTTAGGTTAGGTTAGGTTAGGTTAGGTTAGGTTAGGTTAGGTTAGGTTAGGTTAGGTTAGGTTAGGTTAGGTTAGGTTAGGTTAGGTTAGGTTAGGTTAGGTTAGGTTAGGTTAGGTTAGGTTAGGTTAGGTTAGGTTAGGTTAGGTTAGGTTAGGTTAGGTTAGGTTAGGTTAGGTTAGGTTAGGTTAGGTTAGGTTAGGTTAGGTTAGGTTAGGTTAGGTTAGGTTAGGTTAGGTTAGGTTAGGTTAGGTTAGGTTAGGTTAGGTTAGGTTAGGTTAGGTTAGGTTAGGTTAGGTTAGGTTAGGTTAGGTTAGGTTAGGTTAGGTTAGGTTAGGTTAGGTTAGGTTAGGTTAGGTTAGGTTAGGTTAGGTTAGGTTAGGTTAGGTTAGGTTAGGTTAGGTTAGGTTAGGTTAGGTTAGGTTAGGTTAGGTTAGGTTAGGTTAGGTTAGGTTAGGTTAGGTTAGGTTAGGTTAGGTTAGGTTAGGTTAGGTTAGGTTAGGTTAGGTTAGGTTAGGTTAGGTTAGGTTAGGTTAGGTTAGGTTAGGTTAGGTTAGGTTAGGTTAGGTTAGGTTAGGTTAGGTTAGGTTAGGTTAGGTTAGGTTAGGTTAGGTTAGGTTAGGTTAGGTTAGGTTAGGTTAGGTTAGGTTAGGTTAGGTTAGGTTAGGTTAGGTTAGGTTAGGTTAGGTTAGGTTAGGTTAGGTTAGGTTAGGTTAGGTTAGGTTAGGTTAGGTTAGGTTAGGTTAGGTTAGGTTAGGTTAGGTTAGGTTAGGTTAGGTTAGGTTAGGTTAGGTTAGGTTAGGTTAGGTTAGGTTAGGTTAGGTTAGGTTAGGTTAGGTTAGGTTAGGTTAGGTTAGGTTAGGTTAGGTTAGGTTAGGTTAGGTTAGGTTAGGTTAGGTTAGGTTAGGTTAGGTTAGGTTAGGTTAGGTTAGGTTAGGTTAGGTTAGGTTAGGTTAGGTTAGGTTAGGTTAGGTTAGGTTAGGTTAGGTTAGGTTAGGTTAGGTTAGGTTAGGTTAGGTTAGGTTAGGTTAGGTTAGGTTAGGTTAGGTTAGGTTAGGTTAGGTTAGGTTAGGTTAGGTTAGGTTAGGTTAGGTTAGGTTAGGTTAGGTTAGGTTAGGTTAGGTTAGGTTAGGTTAGGTTAGGTTAGGTTAGGTTAGGTTAGGTTAGGTTAGGTTAGGTTAGGTTAGGTTAGGTTAGGTTAGGTTAGGTTAGGTTAGGTTAGGTTAGGTTAGGTTAGGTTAGGTTAGGTTAGGTTAGGTTAGGTTAGGTTAGGTTAGGTTAGGTTAGGTTAGGTTAGGTTAGGTTAGGTTAGGTTAGGTTAGGTTAGGTTAGGTTAGGTTAGGTTAGGTTAGGTTAGGTTAGGTTAGGTTAGGTTAGGTTAGGTTAGGTTAGGTTAGGTTAGGTTAGGTTAGGTTAGGTTAGGTTAGGTTAGGTTAGGTTAGGTTAGGTTAGGTTAGGTTAGGTTAGGTTAGGTTAGGTTAGGTTAGGTTAGGTTAGGTTAGGTTAGGTTAGGTTAGGTTAGGTTAGGTTAGGTTAGGTTAGGTTAGGTTAGGTTAGGTTAGGTTAGGTTAGGTTAGGTTAGGTTAGGTTAGGTTAGGTTAGGTTAGGTTAGGTTAGGTTAGGTTAGGTTAGGTTAGGTTAGGTTAGGTTAGGTTAGGTTAGGTTAGGTTAGGTTAGGTTAGGTTAGGTTAGGTTAGGTTAGGTTAGGTTAGGTTAGGTTAGGTTAGGTTAGGTTAGGTTAGGTTAGGTTAGGTTAGGTTAGGTTAGGTTAGGTTAGGTTAGGTTAGGTTAGGTTAGGTTAGGTTAGGTTAGGTTAGGTTAGGTTAGGTTAGGTTAGGTTAGGTTAGGTTAGGTTAGGTTAGGTTAGGTTAGGTTAGGTTAGGTTAGGTTAGGTTAGGTTAGGTTAGGTTAGGTTAGGTTAGGTTAGGTTAGGTTAGGTTAGGTTAGGTTAGGTTAGGTTAGGTTAGGTTAGGTTAGGTTAGGTTAGGTTAGGTTAGGTTAGGTTAGGTTAGGTTAGGTTAGGTTAGGTTAGGTTAGGTTAGGTTAGGTTAGGTTAGGTTAGGTTAGGTTAGGTTAGGTTAGGTTAGGTTAGGTTAGGTTAGGTTAGGTTAGGTTAGGTTAGGTTAGGTTAGGTTAGGTTAGGTTAGGTTAGGTTAGGTTAGGTTAGGTTAGGTTAGGTTAGGTTAGGTTAGGTTAGGTTAGGTTAGGTTAGGTTAGGTTAGGTTAGGTTAGGTTAGGTTAGGTTAGGTTAGGTTAGGTTAGGTTAGGTTAGGTTAGGTTAGGTTAGGTTAGGTTAGGTTAGGTTAGGTTAGGTTAGGTTAGGTTAGGTTAGGTTAGGTTAGGTTAGGTTAGGTTAGGTTAGGTTAGGTTAGGTTAGGTTAGGTTAGGTTAGGTTAGGTTAGGTTAGGTTAGGTTAGGTTAGGTTAGGTTAGGTTAGGTTAGGTTAGGTTAGGTTAGGTTAGGTTAGGTTAGGTTAGGTTAGGTTAGGTTAGGTTAGGTTAGGTTAGGTTAGGTTAGGTTAGGTTAGGTTAGGTTAGGTTAGGTTAGGTTAGGTTAGGTTAGGTTAGGTTAGGTTAGGTTAGGTTAGGTTAGGTTAGGTTAGGTTAGGTTAGGTTAGGTTAGGTTAGGTTAGGTTAGGTTAGGTTAGGTTAGGTTAGGTTAGGTTAGGTTAGGTTAGGTTAGGTTAGGTTAGGTTAGGTTAGGTTAGGTTAGGTTAGGTTAGGTTAGGTTAGGTTAGGTTAGGTTAGGTTAGGTTAGGTTAGGTTAGGTTAGGTTAGGTTAGGTTAGGTTAGGTTAGGTTAGGTTAGGTTAGGTTAGGTTAGGTTAGGTTAGGTTAGGTTAGGTTAGGTTAGGTTAGGTTAGGTTAGGTTAGGTTAGGTTAGGTTAGGTTAGGTTAGGTTAGGTTAGGTTAGGTTAGGTTAGGTTAGGTTAGGTTAGGTTAGGTTAGGTTAGGTTAGGTTAGGTTAGGTTAGGTTAGGTTAGGTTAGGTTAGGTTAGGTTAGGTTAGGTTAGGTTAGGTTAGGTTAGGTTAGGTTAGGTTAGGTTAGGTTAGGTTAGGTTAGGTTAGGTTAGGTTAGGTTAGGTTAGGTTAGGTTAGGTTAGGTTAGGTTAGGTTAGGTTAGGTTAGGTTAGGTTAGGTTAGGTTAGGTTAGGTTAGGTTAGGTTAGGTTAGGTTAGGTTAGGTTAGGTTAGGTTAGGTTAGGTTAGGTTAGGTTAGGTTAGGTTAGGTTAGGTTAGGTTAGGTTAGGTTAGGTTAGGTTAGGTTAGGTTAGGTTAGGTTAGGTTAGGTTAGGTTAGGTTAGGTTAGGTTAGGTTAGGTTAGGTTAGGTTAGGTTAGGTTAGGTTAGGTTAGGTTAGGTTAGGTTAGGTTAGGTTAGGTTAGGTTAGGTTAGGTTAGGTTAGGTTAGGTTAGGTTAGGTTAGGTTAGGTTAGGTTAGGTTAGGTTAGGTTAGGTTAGGTTAGGTTAGGTTAGGTTAGGTTAGGTTAGGTTAGGTTAGGTTAGGTTAGGTTAGGTTAGGTTAGGTTAGGTTAGGTTAGGTTAGGTTAGGTTAGGTTAGGTTAGGTTAGGTTAGGTTAGGTTAGGTTAGGTTAGGTTAGGTTAGGTTAGGTTAGGTTAGGTTAGGTTAGGTTAGGTTAGGTTAGGTTAGGTTAGGTTAGGTTAGGTTAGGTTAGGTTAGGTTAGGTTAGGTTAGGTTAGGTTAGGTTAGGTTAGGTTAGGTTAGGTTAGGTTAGGTTAGGTTAGGTTAGGTTAGGTTAGGTTAGGTTAGGTTAGGTTAGGTTAGGTTAGGTTAGGTTAGGTTAGGTTAGGTTAGGTTAGGTTAGGTTAGGTTAGGTTAGGTTAGGTTAGGTTAGGTTAGGTTAGGTTAGGTTAGGTTAGGTTAGGTTAGGTTAGGTTAGGTTAGGTTAGGTTAGGTTAGGTTAGGTTAGGTTAGGTTAGGTTAGGTTAGGTTAGGTTAGGTTAGGTTAGGTTAGGTTAGGTTAGGTTAGGTTAGGTTAGGTTAGGTTAGGTTAGGTTAGGTTAGGTTAGGTTAGGTTAGGTTAGGTTAGGTTAGGTTAGGTTAGGTTAGGTTAGGTTAGGTTAGGTTAGGTTAGGTTAGGTTAGGTTAGGTTAGGTTAGGTTAGGTTAGGTTAGGTTAGGTTAGGTTAGGTTAGGTTAGGTTAGGTTAGGTTAGGTTAGGTTAGGTTAGGTTAGGTTAGGTTAGGTTAGGTTAGGTTAGGTTAGGTTAGGTTAGGTTAGGTTAGGTTAGGTTAGGTTAGGTTAGGTTAGGTTAGGTTAGGTTAGGTTAGGTTAGGTTAGGTTAGGTTAGGTTAGGTTAGGTTAGGTTAGGTTAGGTTAGGTTAGGTTAGGTTAGGTTAGGTTAGGTTAGGTTAGGTTAGGTTAGGTTAGGTTAGGTTAGGTTAGGTTAGGTTAGGTTAGGTTAGGTTAGGTTAGGTTAGGTTAGGTTAGGTTAGGTTAGGTTAGGTTAGGTTAGGTTAGGTTAGGTTAGGTTAGGTTAGGTTAGGTTAGGTTAGGTTAGGTTAGGTTAGGTTAGGTTAGGTTAGGTTAGGTTAGGTTAGGTTAGGTTAGGTTAGGTTAGGTTAGGTTAGGTTAGGTTAGGTTAGGTTAGGTTAGGTTAGGTTAGGTTAGGTTAGGTTAGGTTAGGTTAGGTTAGGTTAGGTTAGGTTAGGTTAGGTTAGGTTAGGTTAGGTTAGGTTAGGTTAGGTTAGGTTAGGTTAGGTTAGGTTAGGTTAGGTTAGGTTAGGTTAGGTTAGGTTAGGTTAGGTTAGGTTAGGTTAGGTTAGGTTAGGTTAGGTTAGGTTAGGTTAGGTTAGGTTAGGTTAGGTTAGGTTAGGTTAGGTTAGGTTAGGTTAGGTTAGGTTAGGTTAGGTTAGGTTAGGTTAGGTTAGGTTAGGTTAGGTTAGGTTAGGTTAGGTTAGGTTAGGTTAGGTTAGGTTAGGTTAGGTTAGGTTAGGTTAGGTTAGGTTAGGTTAGGTTAGGTTAGGTTAGGTTAGGTTAGGTTAGGTTAGGTTAGGTTAGGTTAGGTTAGGTTAGGTTAGGTTAGGTTAGGTTAGGTTAGGTTAGGTTAGGTTAGGTTAGGTTAGGTTAGGTTAGGTTAGGTTAGGTTAGGTTAGGTTAGGTTAGGTTAGGTTAGGTTAGGTTAGGTTAGGTTAGGTTAGGTTAGGTTAGGTTAGGTTAGGTTAGGTTAGGTTAGGTTAGGTTAGGTTAGGTTAGGTTAGGTTAGGTTAGGTTAGGTTAGGTTAGGTTAGGTTAGGTTAGGTTAGGTTAGGTTAGGTTAGGTTAGGTTAGGTTAGGTTAGGTTAGGTTAGGTTAGGTTAGGTTAGGTTAGGTTAGGTTAGGTTAGGTTAGGTTAGGTTAGGTTAGGTTAGGTTAGGTTAGGTTAGGTTAGGTTAGGTTAGGTTAGGTTAGGTTAGGTTAGGTTAGGTTAGGTTAGGTTAGGTTAGGTTAGGTTAGGTTAGGTTAGGTTAGGTTAGGTTAGGTTAGGTTAGGTTAGGTTAGGTTAGGTTAGGTTAGGTTAGGTTAGGTTAGGTTAGGTTAGGTTAGGTTAGGTTAGGTTAGGTTAGGTTAGGTTAGGTTAGGTTAGGTTAGGTTAGGTTAGGTTAGGTTAGGTTAGGTTAGGTTAGGTTAGGTTAGGTTAGGTTAGGTTAGGTTAGGTTAGGTTATGTTAGGTTAGGTTAGGTTAGGTTAGGTTAGGTTAGGTTAGGTTAGGTTAGGTTAGGTTAGGTTAGGTTAGGTTAGGTTAGGTTAGGTTAGGTTAGGTTAGGTTAGGTTAGGTTAGGTTAGGTTAGGTTAGGTTAGGTTAGGTTAGGTTAGGTTAGGTTAGGTTAGGTTAGGTTAGGTTAGGTTAGGTTAGGTTAGGTTAGGTTAGGTTAGGTTAGGTTAGGTTAGGTTAGGTTAGGTTAGGTTAGGTTAGGTTAGGTTAGGTTAGGTTAGGTTAGGTTAGGTTAGGTTAGGTTAGGTTAGGTTAGGTTAGGTTAGGTTAGGTTAGGTTAGGTT
>OX243834.2:31408685-31428078 GCA_945859575.2 Herminia tarsipennalis | reverse complement strand
ACCTAACCTAACCTAACCTAACCTAACCTAACCTAACCTAACCTAACCTAACCTAACCTAACCTAACCTAACCTAACCTAACCTAACCTAACCTAACCTAACCTAACCTAACCTAACCTAACCTAACCTAACCTAACCTAACCTAACCTAACCTAACCTAACCTAACCTAACCTAACCTAACCTAACCTAACCTAACCTAACCTAACCTAACCTAACCTAACCTAACCTAACCTAACCTAACCTAACCTAACCTAACCTAACCTAACCTAACCTAACCTAACCTAACCTAACCTAACCTAACCTAACCTAACCTAACCTAACCTAACCTAACCTAACCTAACCTAACCTAACCTAACCTAACCTAACCTAACCTAACCTAACCTAACCTAACCTAACCTAACCTAACCTAACCTAACCTAACCTAACCTAACCTAACCTAACCTAACCTAACCTAACCTAACCTAACCTAACCTAACCTAACCTAACCTAACCTAACCTAACCTAACCTAACCTAACCTAACCTAACCTAACCTAACCTAACCTAACCTAACCTAACCTAACCTAACCTAACCTAACCTAACCTAACCTAACCTAACCTAACCTAACCTAACCTAACCTAACCTAACCTAACCTAACCTAACCTAACCTAACCTAACCTAACCTAACCTAACCTAACCTAACCTAACCTAACCTAACCTAACCTAACCTAACCTAACCTAACCTAACCTAACCTAACCTAACCTAACCTAACCTAACCTAACCTAACCTAACCTAACCTAACCTAACCTAACCTAACCTAACCTAACCTAACCTAACCTAACCTAACCTAACCTAACCTAACCTAACCTAACCTAACCTAACCTAACCTAACCTAACCTAACCTAACCTAACCTAACCTAACCTAACCTAACCTAACCTAACCTAACCTAACCTAACCTAACCTAACCTAACCTAACCTAACCTAACCTAACCTAACCTAACCTAACCTAACCTAACCTAACCTAACCTAACCTAACCTAACCTAACCTAACCTAACCTAACCTAACCTAACCTAACCTAACCTAACCTAACCTAACCTAACCTAACCTAACCTAACCTAACCTAACCTAACCTAACCTAACCTAACCTAACCTAACCTAACCTAACCTAACCTAACCTAACCTAACCTAACCTAACCTAACCTAACCTAACCTAACCTAACCTAACCTAACCTAACCTAACCTAACCTAACCTAACCTAACCTAACCTAACCTAACCTAACCTAACCTAACCTAACCTAACCTAACCTAACCTAACCTAACCTAACCTAACCTAACCTAACCTAACCTAACCTAACCTAACCTAACCTAACCTAACCTAACCTAACCTAACCTAACCTAACCTAACCTAACCTAACCTAACCTAACCTAACCTAACCTAACCTAACCTAACCTAACCTAACCTAACCTAACCTAACCTAACCTAACCTAACCTAACCTAACCTAACCTAACCTAACCTAACCTAACCTAACCTAACCTAACCTAACCTAACCTAACCTAACCTAACCTAACCTAACCTAACCTAACCTAACCTAACCTAACCTAACCTAACCTAACCTAACCTAACCTAACCTAACCTAACCTAACCTAACCTAACCTAACCTAACCTAACCTAACCTAACCTAACCTAACCTAACCTAACCTAACCTAACCTAACCTAACCTAACCTAACCTAACCTAACCTAACCTAACCTAACCTAACCTAACCTAACCTAACCTAACCTAACCTAACCTAACCTAACCTAACCTAACCTAACCTAACCTAACCTAACCTAACCTAACCTAACCTAACCTAACCTAACCTAACCTAACCTAACCTAACCTAACCTAACCTAACCTAACCTAACCTAACCTAACCTAACCTAACCTAACCTAACCTAACCTAACCTAACCTAACCTAACCTAACCTAACCTAACCTAACCTAACCTAACCTAACCTAACCTAACCTAACCTAACCTAACCTAACCTAACCTAACCTAACCTAACCTAACCTAACCTAACCTAACCTAACCTAACCTAACCTAACCTAACCTAACCTAACCTAACCTAACCTAACCTAACCTAACCTAACCTAACCTAACCTAACCTAACCTAACCTAACCTAACCTAACCTAACCTAACCTAACCTAACCTAACCTAACCTAACCTAACCTAACCTAACCTAACCTAACCTAACCTAACCTAACCTAACCTAACCTAACCTAACCTAACCTAACCTAACCTAACCTAACCTAACCTAACCTAACCTAACCTAACCTAACCTAACCTAACCTAACCTAACCTAACCTAACCTAACCTAACCTAACCTAACCTAACCTAACCTAACCTAACCTAACCTAACCTAACCTAACCTAACCTAACCTAACCTAACCTAACCTAACCTAACCTAACCTAACCTAACCTAACCTAACCTAACCTAACCTAACCTAACCTAACCTAACCTAACCTAACCTAACCTAACCTAACCTAACCTAACCTAACCTAACCTAACCTAACCTAACCTAACCTAACCTAACCTAACCTAACCTAACCTAACCTAACCTAACCTAACCTAACCTAACCTAACCTAACCTAACCTAACCTAACCTAACCTAACCTAACCTAACCTAACCTAACCTAACCTAACCTAACCTAACCTAACCTAACCTAACCTAACCTAACCTAACCTAACCTAACCTAACCTAACCTAACCTAACCTAACCTAACCTAACCTAACCTAACCTAACCTAACCTAACCTAACCTAACCTAACCTAACCTAACCTAACCTAACCTAACCTAACCTAACCTAACCTAACCTAACCTAACCTAACCTAACCTAACCTAACCTAACCTAACCTAACCTAACCTAACCTAACCTAACCTAACCTAACCTAACCTAACCTAACCTAACCTAACCTAACCTAACCTAACCTAACCTAACCTAACCTAACCTAACCTAACCTAACCTAACCTAACCTAACCTAACCTAACCTAACCTAACCTAACCTAACCTAACCTAACCTAACCTAACCTAACCTAACCTAACCTAACCTAACCTAACCTAACCTAACCTAACCTAACCTAACCTAACCTAACCTAACCTAACCTAACCTAACCTAACCTAACCTAACCTAACCTAACCTAACCTAACCTAACCTAACCTAACCTAACCTAACCTAACCTAACCTAACCTAACCTAACCTAACCTAACCTAACCTAACCTAACCTAACCTAACCTAACCTAACCTAACCTAACCTAACCTAACCTAACCTAACCTAACCTAACCTAACCTAACCTAACCTAACCTAACCTAACCTAACCTAACCTAACCTAACCTAACCTAACCTAACCTAACCTAACCTAACCTAACCTAACCTAACCTAACCTAACCTAACCTAACCTAACCTAACCTAACCTAACCTAACCTAACCTAACCTAACCTAACCTAACCTAACCTAACCTAACCTAACCTAACCTAACCTAACCTAACCTAACCTAACCTAACCTAACCTAACCTAACCTAACCTAACCTAACCTAACCTAACCTAACCTAACCTAACCTAACCTAACCTAACCTAACCTAACCTAACCTAACCTAACCTAACCTAACCTAACCTAACCTAACCTAACCTAACCTAACCTAACCTAACCTAACCTAACCTAACCTAACCTAACCTAACCTAACCTAACCTAACCTAACCTAACCTAACCTAACCTAACCTAACCTAACCTAACCTAACCTAACCTAACCTAACCTAACCTAACCTAACCTAACCTAACCTAACCTAACCTAACCTAACCTAACCTAACCTAACCTAACCTAACCTAACCTAACCTAACCTAACCTAACCTAACCTAACCTAACCTAACCTAACCTAACCTAACCTAACCTAACCTAACCTAACCTAACCTAACCTAACCTAACCTAACCTAACCTAACCTAACCTAACCTAACCTAACCTAACCTAACCTAACCTAACCTAACCTAACCTAACCTAACCTAACCTAACCTAACCTAACCTAACCTAACCTAACCTAACCTAACCTAACCTAACCTAACCTAACCTAACCTAACCTAACCTAACCTAACCTAACCTAACCTAACCTAACCTAACCTAACCTAACCTAACCTAACCTAACCTAACCTAACCTAACCTAACCTAACCTAACCTAACCTAACCTAACCTAACCTAACCTAACCTAACCTAACCTAACCTAACCTAACCTAACCTAACCTAACCTAACCTAACCTAACCTAACCTAACCTAACCTAACCTAACCTAACCTAACCTAACCTAACCTAACCTAACCTAACCTAACCTAACCTAACCTAACCTAACCTAACCTAACCTAACCTAACCTAACCTAACCTAACCTAACCTAACCTAACCTAACCTAACCTAACCTAACCTAACCTAACCTAACCTAACCTAACCTAACCTAACCTAACCTAACCTAACCTAACCTAACCTAACCTAACCTAACCTAACCTAACCTAACCTAACCTAACCTAACCTAACCTAACCTAACCTAACCTAACCTAACCTAACCTAACCTAACCTAACCTAACCTAACCTAACCTAACCTAACCTAACCTAACCTAACCTAACCTAACCTAACCTAACCTAACCTAACCTAACCTAACCTAACCTAACCTAACCTAACCTAACCTAACCTAACCTAACCTAACCTAACCTAACCTAACCTAACCTAACCTAACCTAACCTAACCTAACCTAACCTAACCTAACCTAACCTAACCTAACCTAACCTAACCTAACCTAACCTAACCTAACCTAACCTAACCTAACCTAACCTAACCTAACCTAACCTAACCTAACCTAACCTAACCTAACCTAACCTAACCTAACCTAACCTAACCTAACCTAACCTAACCTAACCTAACCTAACCTAACCTAACCTAACCTAACCTAACCTAACCTAACCTAACCTAACCTAACCTAACCTAACCTAACCTAACCTAACCTAACCTAACCTAACCTAACCTAACCTAACCTAACCTAACCTAACCTAACCTAACCTAACCTAACCTAACCTAACCTAACCTAACCTAACCTAACCTAACCTAACCTAACCTAACCTAACCTAACCTAACCTAACCTAACCTAACCTAACCTAACCTAACCTAACCTAACCTAACCTAACCTAACCTAACCTAACCTAACCTAACCTAACCTAACCTAACCTAACCTAACCTAACCTAACCTAACCTAACCTAACCTAACCTAACCTAACCTAACCTAACCTAACCTAACCTAACCTAACCTAACCTAACCTAACCTAACCTAACCTAACCTAACCTAACCTAACCTAACCTAACCTAACCTAACCTAACCTAACCTAACCTAACCTAACCTAACCTAACCTAACCTAACCTAACCTAACCTAACCTAACCTAACCTAACCTAACCTAACCTAACCTAACCTAACCTAACCTAACCTAACCTAACCTAACCTAACCTAACCTAACCTAACCTAACCTAACCTAACCTAACCTAACCTAACCTAACCTAACCTAACCTAACCTAACCTAACCTAACCTAACCTAACCTAACCTAACCTAACCTAACCTAACCTAACCTAACCTAACCTAACCTAACCTAACCTAACCTAACCTAACCTAACCTAACCTAACCTAACCTAACCTAACCTAACCTAACCTAACCTAACCTAACCTAACCTAACCTAACCTAACCTAACCTAACCTAACCTAACCTAACCTAACCTAACCTAACCTAACCTAACCTAACCTAACCTAACCTAACCTAACCTAACCTAACCTAACCTAACCTAACCTAACCTAACCTAACCTAACCTAACCTAACCTAACCTAACCTAACCTAACCTAACCTAACCTAACCTAACCTAACCTAACCTAACCTAACCTAACCTAACCTAACCTAACCTAACCTAACCTAACCTAACCTAACCTAACCTAACCTAACCTAACCTAACCTAACCTAACCTAACCTAACCTAACCTAACCTAACCTAACCTAACCTAACCTAACCTAACCTAACCTAACCTAACCTAACCTAACCTAACCTAACCTAACCTAACCTAACCTAACCTAACCTAACCTAACCTAACCTAACCTAACCTAACCTAACCTAACCTAACCTAACCTAACCTAACCTAACCTAACCTAACCTAACCTAACCTAACCTAACCTAACCTAACCTAACCTAACCTAACCTAACCTAACCTAACCTAACCTAACCTAACCTAACCTAACCTAACCTAACCTAACCTAACCTAACCTAACCTAACCTAACCTAACCTAACCTAACCTAACCTAACCTAACCTAACCTAACCTAACCTAACCTAACCTAACCTAACCTAACCTAACCTAACCTAACCTAACCTAACCTAACCTAACCTAACCTAACCTAACCTAACCTAACCTAACCTAACCTAACCTAACCTAACCTAACCTAACCTAACCTAACCTAACCTAACCTAACCTAACCTAACCTAACCTAACCTAACCTAACCTAACCTAACCTAACCTAACCTAACCTAACCTAACCTAACCTAACCTAACCTAACCTAACCTAACCTAACCTAACCTAACCTAACCTAACCTAACCTAACCTAACCTAACCTAACCTAACCTAACCTAACCTAACCTAACCTAACCTAACCTAACCTAACCTAACCTAACCTAACCTAACCTAACCTAACCTAACCTAACCTAACCTAACCTAACCTAACCTAACCTAACCTAACCTAACCTAACCTAACCTAACCTAACCTAACCTAACCTAACCTAACCTAACCTAACCTAACCTAACCTAACCTAACCTAACCTAACCTAACCTAACCTAACCTAACCTAACCTAACCTAACCTAACCTAACCTAACCTAACCTAACCTAACCTAACCTAACCTAACCTAACCTAACCTAACCTAACCTAACCTAACCTAACCTAACCTAACCTAACCTAACCTAACCTAACCTAACCTAACCTAACCTAACCTAACCTAACCTAACCTAACCTAACCTAACCTAACCTAACCTAACCTAACCTAACCTAACCTAACCTAACCTAACCTAACCTAACCTAACCTAACCTAACCTAACCTAACCTAACCTAACCTAACCTAACCTAACCTAACCTAACCTAACCTAACCTAACCTAACCTAACCTAACCTAACCTAACCTAACCTAACCTAACCTAACCTAACCTAACCTAACCTAACCTAACCTAACCTAACCTAACCTAACCTAACCTAACCTAACCTAACCTAACCTAACCTAACCTAACCTAACCTAACCTAACCTAACCTAACCTAACCTAACCTAACCTAACCTAACCTAACCTAACCTAACCTAACCTAACCTAACCTAACCTAACCTAACCTAACCTAACCTAACCTAACCTAACCTAACCTAACCTAACCTAACCTAACCTAACCTAACCTAACCTAACCTAACCTAACCTAACCTAACCTAACCTAACCTAACCTAACCTAACCTAACCTAACCTAACCTAACCTAACCTAACCTAACCTAACCTAACCTAACCTAACCTAACCTAACCTAACCTAACCGGTTGATATTTTAAGGTTTTTTGAATTTTACTTAGGTTTTTTGTTCTATAGGTAATTGATATTAGGGTTGTTTTGTATTCCGGGAGCTAGCGCGCACCCCGTGCTATCGAATTTTTTAAATTTTTTGTATATTTTTTGACTTTTTTAATTGAATAACGATTAAATTTTGACAAATTTTGACTTTGAACGAACCTGCTTACTCAGCACTCAATCCAGGGTGAATTTTTTGTTTCGTAAGAGGTACCTTGTCGTGTCAACTACCTACCCTTGATCCCTGGTCGCTTATAATTGACGTTTTCCCCGGAAAATAGTGGAAAAACCTTCAAAAGGGAGGGATTTTTTCGGTTTTTTGGAGATTTTTTTAATTTTTTCTACGAACACTGATCCCGTTCTAAACGTCATCCTGTAGCACTCGGCGAGACGCATCTCTGGACACCTCGTTTGTCTTCCTCCGCCACCTGGAAATCAAAAAATTCACATACCTACTTGTTTGTTTACTTATAAAATCGACCTATACCCTAACAAAACATTGAAACTTTGTTGATATTTTAAGGTTTTTTGAATTTTACTTAGGTTTTTTGTTCTATAGGTAATTGATATTAGGGTTGTTTTGTATTCCGGGAGCTAGCGCGCACCCCGTGCTATCGAATTTTTTAAATTTTTTGTATATTTTTTGACTTTTTTAATTGAATAACGATTAAATTTTGACAAATTTTGACTTTGAACGAACCTGCTTACTCAGCACTCAATCCAGGGTGAATTTTTTGTTTCGTAAGAGGTACCTTGTCGTGTCAACTACCTACCCTTGATCCCTGGTCGCTTATAATTGACGTTTTCCCCGGAAAATAGTGGAAAAACCTTCAAAAGGGAGGGATTTTTTCGGTTTTTTGGAGATTTTTTTAATTTTTTCTACGAACACTGATCCCGTTCTAAACGTCATCCTGTAGCACTCGGCGAGACGCATCTCTGGGACACCTCGTTTGTCTTCCTCCGCCACCTGGAAATCAAAAAATTCACATACCTACTTGTTTGTTTACTTATAAAATCGACCTATACCCTAACAAAACATTGAAACTTTGTTGATATTTTAAGGTTTTTTGAATTTTACTTAGGTTTTTTGTTCTATAGGTAATTGATATTAGGGTTGTTTTGTATTCCGGGAGCTAGCGCGCACCCCGTGCTATCGAATTTTTCAAATTTTTTGTATATTTTTGACATTTTTAATTAAATAACGATTAAATTTTGACAAATTTTGACTTTGAACAAACCTGCTTACTCAGCACTCAATCCAGGGTGAATTTTTTGTTTCGTAAGAGGTACCTTGTCGTGTCAACTACCTACCCTTGATCCCTGGTCGCTTATAATTGACGTTTTCCCCGGAAAATAGTGGAAAAACCTTCAAAAAAGAGGGATTTTTTCAGTTTTTTGAAGATTTTTCTAATTTTTTCTACGAACACTGATCCCGTTCTAAACGTCATCCTGTAGCACTCGGCGAGACGCATCTCTGGACACCTCGTTTGTCTTCCTCCGCCACCTGGAAATCAAAAAATTCACATACCTACTTGTTTGTTTACTTATAAAATCGACCTATACCCTAACAAAACATTGAAACTTTGTTGATATTTTAAGGTTTTTTGAATTTTACTTAGGTTTTTTGTTCTATAGGTAATTGATATTAGGGTTGTTTTGTATTCCGGGAGCTAGCGCGCACCCCGTGCTATCGAATTTTTCAAATTTTTTGTATATTTTTTGACATTTTTAATTAAATAACGATTAAATTTTGACAAATTTTGACTTTGAACAAACCTGCTTACTCAGCACTCAATCCAGGGTGAATTTTTTGTTTCGTAAGAGGTACCTTGTCGTGTCAACTACCTACCCTTGATCCCTGGTCGCTTATAATTGACGTTTTCCCCGGAAAATAGTGGAAAAACCTTCAAAAAAGAGGGATTTTTTCAGTTTTTTGAAGATTTTTCTAATTTTTTCTACGAACACTGATCCCGTTCTAAACGTCATCCTGTAGCACTCGGCGAGACGCATCTCTGGACACCTCGTTTGTCTTCCTCCGCCACCTGGAAATCAAAAAATTCACATACCTACTTGTTTGTTTACTTATAAAATCGACCTATACCCTAACAAAACATTGAAACTTTGTTGATATTTTAAGGTTTTTTGAATTTTACTTAGGTTTTTTGTTCTATAGGTAATTGATATTAGGGTTGTTTTGTATTCCGGGAGCTAGCGCGCACCCCGTGCTATCGAATTTTTCAAATTTTTTGTATATTTTTTGACATTTTTAATTAAATAACGATTAAATTTTGACAAATTTTGACTTTGAACAAACCTGCTTACTCAGCACTCAATCCAGGGTAAATTTTTTGTTTCGTAAGAGGTACCTTGTCGTGTCAACTACCTACCTTTGATCCCTGGTCGCTTATAATTGACGTTTTCCCCGGAAAATAGTGGAAAAACCTTCAAAAAAGAGGGATTTTTTCAGTTTTTTGAAGATTTTTCTAATTTTTTCTACGAACACTGATCCCGTTCTAAACGTCATCCTGTAGCACTCGGCGAGACGCATCTCTGGACACCTCGTTTGTCTTCCTCCGCCACCTGGAAATCAAAAAATTCACATACCTACTTGTTTGTTTACTTATAAAATCGACCTATACCCTAACAAAACATTGAAACTTTGTTGATATTTTAAGGTTTTTTGAATTTTACTTAGGTTTTTTGTTCTATAGGTAATTGATATTAGGGTTGTTTTGTATTCCGGGAGCTAGCGCGCACCCCGTGCTATCGAATTTTTCAAATTTTTTGTATATTTTTTGACATTTTTAATTAAATAACGATTAAATTTTGACAAATTTTGACTTTGAACAAACCTGCTTACTCAGCACTCAATCCAGGGTGAATTTTTTGTTTCGTAAGAGGTACCTTGTCGTGTCAACTACCTACCCTTGATCCCTGGTCGCTTATAATTGACGTTTTCCCCGGAAAATAGTGGAAAAACCTTCAAAAAAGAGGGATTTTTTCAGTTTTTTGAAGATTTTTCTAATTTTTTCTACGAACACTGATCCCGTTCTAAACGTCATCCTGTAGCACTCGGCGAGACGCATCTCTGGACACCTCGTTTGTCTTCCTCCGCCACCTGGAAATCAAAAAATTCACATACCTACTTGTTTGTTTACTTATAAAATCGACCTATACCCTAACAAAACATTGAAACTTTGTTGATATTTTAAGGTTTTTTGAATTTTACTTAGGTTTTTTGTTCTATAGGTAATTGATATTAGGGTTGTTTTGTATTCCGGGAGCTAGCGCGCACCCCGTGCTATCGAATTTTTCAAATTTTTTGTATATTTTTGACATTTTTAATTAAATAACGATTAAATTTTGACAAATTTTGACTTTGAACAAACCTGCTTACTCAGCACTCAATCCAGGGTGAATTTTTTGTTTCGTAAGAGGTACCTTGTCGTGTCAACTACCTACCCTTGATCCCTGGTCGCTTATAATTGACGTTTTCCCCGGAAAATAGTGGAAAAACCTTCAAAAAAGAGGGATTTTTTCAGTTTTTTGAAGATTTTTCTAATTTTTTCTACGAACACTGATCCCGTTCTAAACGTCATCCTGTAGCACTCGGCGAGACGCATCTCTGGACACCTCGTTTGTCTTCCTCCGCCACCTGGAAATCAAAAAATTCACATACCTACTTGTTTGTTTACTTATAAAATCGACCTATACCCTAACAAAACATTGAAACTTTGTTGATATTTTAAGGTTTTTTGAATTTTACTTAGGTTTTTTGTTCTATAGGTAATTGATATTAGGGTTGTTTTGTATTCCGGGAGCTAGCGCGCACCCCGTGCTATCGAATTTTTCAAATTTTTTGTATATTTTTTGACATTTTTAATTAAATAACGATTAAATTTTGACAAATTTTGACTTTGAACAAACCTGCTTACTCAGCACTCAATCCAGGGTGAATTTTTTGTTTCGTAAGAGGTACCTTGTCGTGTCAACTACCTACCCTTGATCCCTGGTCGCTTATAATTGACGTTTTCCCCGGAAAATAGTGGAAAAACCTTCAAAAAAGAGGGATTTTTTCAGTTTTTTGAAGATTTTTCTAATTTTTTCTACGAACACTGATCCCGTTCTAAACGTCATCCTGTAGCACTCGGCGAGACGCATCTCTGGACACCTCGTTTGTCTTCCTCCGCCACCTGGAAATCAAAAAATTCACATACCTACTTGTTTGTTTACTTATAAAATCGACCTATACCCTAACAAAACATTGAAACTTTGTTGATATTTTAAGGTTTTTTGAATTTTACTTAGGTTTTTTGTTCTATAGGTAATTGATATTAGGGTTGTTTTGTATTCCGGGAGCTAGCGCGCACCCCGTGCTATCGAATTTTTCAAATTTTTTGTATATTTTTTGACATTTTTAATTAAATAACGATTAAATTTTGACAAATTTTGACTTTGAACAAACCTGCTTACTCAGCACTCAATCCAGGGTAAATTTTTTGTTTCGTAAGAGGTACCTTGTCGTGTCAACTACCTACCTTTGATCCCTGGTCGCTTATAATTGACGTTTTCCCCGGAAAATAGTGGAAAAACCTTCAAAAAAGAGGGATTTTTTCAGTTTTTTGAAGATTTTTCTAATTTTTTCTACGAACACTGATCCCGTTCTAAACGTCATCCTGTAGCACTCGGCGAGACGCATCTCTGGACACCTCGTTTGTCTTCCTCCGCCACCTGGAAATCAAAAAATTCACATACCTACTTGTTTGTTTACTTATAAAATCGACCTATACCCTAACAAAACATTGAAACTTTGTTGATATTTTAAGGTTTTTTGAATTTTACTTAGGTTTTTTGTTCTATAGGTAATTGATATTAGGGTTGTTTTGTATTCCGGGAGCTAGCGCGCACCCCGTGCTATCGAATTTTTCAAATTTTTTGTATATTTTTTGACATTTTTAATTAAATAACGATTAAATTTTGACAAATTTTGACTTTGAACAAACCTGCTTACTCAGCACTCAATCCAGGGTGAATTTTTTGTTTCGTAAGAGGTACCTTGTCGTGTCAACTACCTACCCTTGATCCCTGGTCGCTTATAATTGACGTTTTCCCCGGAAAATAGTGGAAAAACCTTCAAAAAAGAGGGATTTTTTCAGTTTTTTGAAGATTTTTCTAATTTTTTCTACGAACACTGATCCCGTTCTAAACGTCATCCTGTAGCACTCGGCGAGACGCATCTCTGGACACCTCGTTTGTCTTCCTCCGCCACCTGGAAATCAAAAAATTCACATACCTACTTGTTTGTTTACTTATAAAATCGACCTATACCCTAACAAAACATTGAAACTTTGTTGATATTTTAAGGTTTTTTGAATTTTACTTAGGTTTTTTGTTCTATAGGTAATTGATATTAGGGTTGTTTTGTATTCCGGGAGCTAGCGCGCACCCCGTGCTATCGAATTTTTCAAATTTTTTGTATATTTTTTGACATTTTTAATTAAATAACGATTAAATTTTGACAAATTTTGACTTTGAACAAACCTGCTTACTCAGCACTCAATCCAGGGTAAATTTTTTGTTTCGTAAGAGGTACCTTGTCGTGTCAACTACCTACCTTTGATCCCTGGTCGCTTATAATTGACGTTTTCCCCGGAAAATAGTGGAAAAACCTTCAAAAAAGAGGGATTTTTTCAGTTTTTTGAAGATTTTTCTAATTTTTTCTACGAACACTGATCCCGTTCTAAACGTCATCCTGTAGCACTCGGCGAGACGCATCTCTGGACACCTCGTTTGTCTTCCTCCGCCACCTGGAAATCAAAAAATTCACATACCTACTTGTTTGTTTACTTATAAAATCGACCTATACCCTAACAAAACATTGAAACTTTGTTGATATTTTAAGGTTTTTTGAATTTTACTTAGGTTTTTTGTTCTATAGGTAATTGATATTAGGGTTGTTTTGTATTCCGGGAGCTAGCGCGCACCCCGTGCTATCGAATTTTTCAAATTTTTTGTATATTTTTTGACATTTTTAATTAAATAACGATTAAATTTTGACAAATTTTGACTTTGAACAAACCTGCTTACTCAGCACTCAATCCAGGGTGAATTTTTTGTTTCGTAAGAGGTACCTTGTCGTGTCAACTACCTACCCTTGATCCCTGGTCGCTTATAATTGACGTTTTCCCCGGAAAATAGTGGAAAAACCTTCAAAAAAGAGGGATTTTTTCAGTTTTTTGAAGATTTTTCTAATTTTTTCTACGAACACTGATCCCGTTCTAAACGTCATCCTGTAGCACTCGGCGAGACGCATCTCTGGACACCTCGTTTGTCTTCCTCCGCCACCTGGAAATCAAAAAATTGCCCTCCCACCCACCCTGTTTTCGCTTGGGTACATCAACTCGGTTCGGTTTAGTCGTACATTTTGGTATCAACAAATTATTTTTATTTTTTATTTAATTTTAAATATTCGTGACTTACGTCGACTGGTGTACACGTGACAACGTTAAACAGGATTTAACGATTGTTACAATATTTTCGACTCCGCTCCGCGGACCTGACAACGAGAAGGACGACGACGACCTCTTGTAATAAAGTGGTTAAAATTTTTGTCTTATTTTAGTTTTCAGATATACTGCCTTATTGGGCTTATATACTTACAATAACTTATAAGTTATTCCAATTAATATATTTTTACTACAATTATATAGTTTGATTTGAAAAACAAGTCAGAAAGATGTTTGGGCACAGGACACCAAATAAAGAGAAATACCTACAAAAGGAGAAGAGCCCGTCAAAAACAACAAAAACACTTACCCCTAACGCCGGCAATCCATCCGCATCCGTATCCGAAACGCAGGTTCGTCGAAGTATCGGCGAGATAGAAGCCAGATTGGAGCCTTCTTCATCTAACCCGCCCAAGCCTAGTGCTGTAGCGCCAGCGCCGAGGGTTCCTGAAAAGACAAAAAAGGAAAGTTCGTCCGCGTTAGTCAAACCGGCGGTAACGCCGGCTTTCTCAACATCACCCAAGCCAACACACATTAGTCGAGCACTTGAGGCAAAAGCCTTGGTAGCCAAGGGCAAACTCCACCTAAATAATTCACGAAATATAAAGGGTGAAATCAAAGAAGCCGTCACGGAAGTGATAAGCCGGCTATACCAGCTGGTGAAAGACTCCGAGGACGGAAAGGCGTACAAGGGCAAAGATGGAAATAATAAGCCAGACCTGGAAACTGAAAAAGGAAAGGAGAATAAAAATGGAAAGGAACAAACCGAGAAAGAATGGGAAAAGGAAAAAAGCTACTTTAAGGACATGCTTATGGAACACACTAGACTGTTAAGGGAATGTAAAGAGGAAACAGGCATATTAAACCTTATGCTTAAGAAGCAGCAAGAAAACACCTACGCGAGTGTGGTGGCTCCCAGCAAAACAAAGGGAGCTGATGCAGAGCGTACCGCGCTGCACTCGGTAGTCGTGTCCTCGACGGTGGAAGAGGAGACTGGAGAGGAAATACTGGAAAGAGTTAGGAAAACGGTAGACGCCAAGGAGGGATGGATAAAAGTGGACAGGGTACGCAAAGCAAAGGACAGAAAAATTATTATGGGATGCAGTACGCAGGAAGAAAGGAGAAAAGTGATGGAACGCCTTCAAAAAGATGGAGAGAACCTCGTCGTCGAAGAAATGAAGAACAAGGACCCGCTACTGATCCTGAGAGACGTGCTGAGTGTCCACACAAACGAAGAGATTCTAAGAGCTCTCAGGAATCAGAACCGGGAGGTCTTTCATGGCCTTGACGACGAGAAAAATCGGGTAGTGATTAAGTACCGCAGAAGAGCGCGAAATCCCCACAACGCCCACATAGTCCTAAGCGTCTCACCTGCCATCTGGAGGAGGGCAGTTGATGTTAAGAGGCTCCGGATTGACCTCCAGAGGGTAGCAGTAGAAGACCAGACGCCGCTCGTGCAATGCACCAGATGCCTTGGGTATGGCCATGGCAGGCGTTTTTGCAAAGAGCCAGCTGACCTGTGCAGCCATTGTGGGGGTCCCCACATGAAGGTGGAATGTCCCGACGTGGTCACCGGGGAGGTTCCAGCCTGCAAGAACTGCACTAGAGCGAAGCTGCCGAACTCTGGGCACAATGCTTTCAGCAGTGAATGCCCGGTTAGGAAGAAGTGGGACTCACTGGCCCGAGCGTCGGTAGCATATTGCTAAAGTTGCACCAAGGGACACCCATAGGTACCAAGTCATCCAGGCGAACCTCCAGAGAAGCCAGCTAGCCACAAACGAATTCCTTCTAGAGGCCGGAAAACGTAAGACAACGGTTGCAATGGTCCAGGAACCCTATGTTGGTGCAATAGGGAGAGTGAGAAGCCACAATGGAGTCAGAGTTTTCCAGGCCCAAAACATCGGGGCGGGGACTGTTAAGGCTGCTATAGCGGTATTCAGCAACGAATTAGACGTTATACAGTACCCAGAACTCACCACAAATAACATCGCTGTGGTGGGAATCCGAACAAAGGCATGGAGGATTACGTTGGTGTCGTATTACTTTGAGCCAGACCAGGACCTGGAGCAGTACCTAGAACATCTAGCGAAAATTAAGCACAGAGTGGGTTCAGAAAATCTTATCGTCGGAGGAGACGCTAATGCGAAGAGTACCTGGTGGGGTAGTCCTGTGGAGGATGCCAGAGGCGAGCAGATGTTTGGGACACTGGAAGAGCTGGGGCTGCAAATTCTTAATTGTGGCGACATCCCAACTTTTGATACGATCAGAGGCGGAAAAAGGTACAGCAGCTACGTGGACGTGACGGCCTGCTCAACAGATGTTTTAAATTTGGTAGAGGGATGGCACGTCGCAGAGGGTCTCACAAGTTCGGACCACAACGGCATCGTATTTAGCATAAGACTGGAAAAGGCAATAGGCACAAACGTAGAAAGAACAACTAGAATATTTAACACAAAGAAGGCTAATTGGAGTCAGTTTCGTGAGAAACTGGCTCAAATTATGCTGGAAAAAGAACTTACAATAGTAGAAATTCAAAACATAACAAACACAGAACATTTAGAATCAACAATAAGTAAATACACAGAAGCTATAACAGACACATGCAGACAAACCATACCTAGCAAAAAGAAAACAGACGTACTTACCATGCCGTGGTGGACCGATGAACTCGCTGCGATGAAGAAGCAGGTCGCCACCAGGAGACGTAGAATCAGGAACGCAGCACCAGTCCGAAGACCCGCAGTCGTAGCACAATACCTGGAAGAAAAGGAAAAATATGAGATGGCCATAAAGACAGCACAAGTAGAGAGCTGGAAGAATTTTTGCGAGAAACAGGATAGGGAAGGGGTGTGGGAAGGGATTTATCGGGTGATAGGGAGAATAGCTCAGCGAGAAGACGACCTGCCGCTACAGAAAGATGGAAAAACCCTGAATGCCAAAGAGTCGGCAAAACTATTGGCCGAGACCTTTTACCCAGTAGATCGGGAAGAAAACGACACTGCCACCCACCGACAAACAAGGCATTTGGCACAAACCATAAATGAGTGGAGTCATGATGAGTACCATGACCCACCGTTTACAGAAAGCGAACTTGCACTAGCGGCAGAGTCGTTTAATCCTAAAAAGGCCCCGGGTGGAGACGGCTTCACAGCCGACATATGTGGCCAGGCTATTGGCCAAAACCGAGACTTCTTCCTAGCCCTTTTAAATAAATGCCTATCACTTAAATGCTTCCCAAGGATCTGGAAAATAGCGACTGTAATCGTTCTTAGAAAACCGGGCAAGGATTCGTATACCTTGCCGAAATCATACAGGCCGATTGGTCTCTTGCCTGTACTGGGCAAGATATACGAAAAGATGTTGGTAGCTCGCCTCAAATTTTATCTGTTACCCAAAATTAGTACTCGTCAATACGGCTTTATGCCACAAAAAGGCACCGAGGACTCCCTCTATACCCTTATACAGTACATCCGAGCTAAACTTCATTCAAAGAAAATTGTCACTTTGGTCTCACTGGATATAGAGGGAGCTTTCGACAGCGCCTGGTGGCCTGCTATTATGGTCCGGCTAGCCGAGGAAAATTGCCCAGTGAACTTGAGGCGAGTAATCGGCAGTTACCTTAGCGACAGAGCGGTTACAGTTAGATACGCTGGGGAGGAATGTGTGCGGCAGACCAGCATGGGATGTGTCCAGGGCTCCATAGGGGGACCAATTCTGTGGAATCTGTTATTAGACCCGCTGCTTAAGCAGCTCGAGCGGAAGGGCTACTATTGCCAAGCCTTTGCGGACGATGTGGTGATGGTGTTTGACGGGGATACAGCCCTGAATATAGAGACGCGGGCCAATGCCGCCCTCGAACATGTTCGGGCGTGGGGCATCAATAATCGCTTAAAATTTGCACCACATAAAACCTGCGCGATGGTAATTACCAACAAGCTAAAATACGATGTGCCACGCCTGAACATGGGAGGGGTCTGCATTGAACCGTCAAAACAAATTAAGATCTTGGGCCTCACCATCGACTCCAAGTTGACCTTTAATGCGCACGTGACCATCGCCTGTAAAAAAGCCATAGGCATATACAAGAAAATGTCCAGGGCGGCGCGGGTCAGCTGGGGCTTACATCCCGAAGTTGTGAGGTCCATATACACTGCGGCGGTAGAGCCGATTATACTTTATGCCGCATGCGCATGGGCACCAGCAGTAGAGAAACTGGGGATCCGCAAGCAACTGGATGTGGTCCAGAGAGGTTTCGCTCAAAAGATGTGCAAGGCCTACCGCACGGTCTCTCTGAGCTCCGCCTTGCTACTGGCTGGGATTCTTCCCCTTGACCTTCGCGTGCGTGAGGTAGCCTCACTGTACGAGGCCAAGAAGGGCGTGTCCCACCCGGTGCTCGGGGACAGAGAGATCGAACGGATGGCACCAGTCATCGAAGCCCCCCATCCGGCCGAATGGACAAGTCTAGAGTTCGGTAGCCTGGTAGACGAAGAACAGTACAGAGCGCACAACAACTTCGCACTGCGTATTTTCACGGATGGCAGCAAGATAGAAGGCAAGGTCGGTGCGGCGTTATCCTTGTGGAATGACGCTACCGAAACCAAGGCTATCAAGCTTGCCTTGTCGCCCTATTGTACCGTCTACCAGGCTGAACTTCTGGCCCTTTGCCGGGCGACGCGGGAGGCACTAGCACGAAACGAGACCACAGTCGGCATCTTCAGTGATTCCAGGGCCGCTCTTCAAACCGTGACAAGCGTTGGCTCAACCCATCCCCTCGCTGTGGAAATAAGGGGCAATCTTAAACAATGCAGAATGCAGGATAAAATTGTCGCCTTATTCTGGATAAAAGCCCACGCGGGATTGCTAGGCAACGAGCGCGCAGACGAACTCGCGAAAGAAGCGGCACTGAAATCACGGAAAAGGGCCGACTATGATCTCTGTCCCGTATCGTTCGTGAAAAGCAGCATACGCGCTAACTCAATGAGTGAATGGGACGAGAGATACAGATCAGGTAGCACCGGATCTGTGACTAAATTATTTTTGCCGAGCGCTGCTGAGGCGTACAGTGTGGTCCGCAAGATCCAAATGAACAACATAACCACACAAATTCTCACGGGACACGGTGGATTCTCCTCATACTTGTACCGTTTCAAGTGTAAGAGGAATCCATCGTGTATCTGCGAACCGGGAACCGAGGAGACAGTGGAACACGTCCTGATAGACTGCCCAAGGTTCGCAAAACAACGAAATGATTTAGAAATA